>CAHIKZ030004978.1:15000-16521 GCA_903632075.3 Acanthosepion pharaonis | reverse complement strand
GGAAACATTTTTATCTATTATTTTGCTTAGTTAATGTAGTAAATAGATACATATGATTTCGCAGGTCACTGCACCGTCAAAGCGTCACTTGTAGTGAAAAGTTACCTTCTTTCTTTGTGACACCATTTACCAGGACAAAAAGAAAAGAAAGGAAAAAGAGAAAGGAAAGAAAGGAAAGAGAGGCGAGACTTAAGCTTAGATGATAAAAAAGAAGCCAACCACGACCGGGGACATTGACAATGTTATTTTGATAAGTAGCAAATGGTGAAAGGTTTCATTACCATTACAGAAAATTCTAAATGTATAAGAAAATGTTCTGGTGGCGAACTTGTGTTATCGGGGATAGATAACAGCCACTTAATGCTGGCAAACATCTAATTAGCAAACCACAGACCGGCTAGCTAAAAAACTCGAGACAATTGACAATGTTATTTTGATAATGGAAAAGACAGTGAAAATTCTGACCACCAATGTCGTAGAACTGTCTGACAAAAAACAGGTGAAATACAGAGCTTTGGATAGATAAGAAAAATTAACTGTGTCAGAGGGGGCAAACAATATTGTCGGGAAATTTAATAGGTCGTCTGCTAATCGCACACGAATCCAATCCTGGGTCACAAAGCCAGCCGGATCACACACACCCGGCTGGACGTCATTGGCCGAATGATAACGAGGGCCAGGCGGAGGTGACCACGTTTTTTTACGCAAGGAGGGAAGCCGCCGCCGCCGCCCATTTAGAGGATAGGTATGAGAAGTTGCTATCGAAGAAGTGCGGGGAGCCGTTGACGCCCCTCTGAAATATGTTGAGATATCGATATGAGAATAAAGAGAAGGTGGAGTAATAGAAGACTTCCAAAAATGGAAAAGGAGTGGAAAATTCCTAACCAAAAATAAAAAAGTGGATATGGATTTAGAATTATCGAGGAACCTCCCAACCCCGACAAACCCACCCCGGTTTTGGTCGGCGTCCGTATAAACAAAGTCGCAGCGAGCAAAAATCAGAACAGTTCAGCAGAGAAGAGTGCAGTTCAGTTCAGAAGAGTTCAGTCCAGAGTGCTCAGTTGAAGCAGGCCTCGCCTCAGCTGACTTAGATTCGCGCAACTTCCGAACTCATCTTCAATCCAAGAACAATTTATTTTGAAGAGCGACTTAGATCCATACCACCAAAATAAGATTTCGACTTTCGCCTGAAGACACACCAAGCACCAATTTCTTAAAGAACAGACAACTTAAGATGTTAAAACTCGCCTAACAAAAAACAACGTGTCACAATCCATATAGCGGGTCGGGAGATAGACGCAGTCCTATGTATCCAGCAACCAGATATAAAGTATTGTTATCCTTTTTTTGATACCTTGAACTTTTGAGTTATCATTTTATTTTATTTTATGCATATTTGTGTGATATTACCCTCGTTTGAACTCACTTTGTATTACGGCCCCAGCGACTGATTGATTTCGTCTGCCTAAGATCAATTCACAACGTGGGTAGGCGGACTGGAGATCAACGTAGTTACTTTGG
>CAHIKZ030004978.1:0-5000 GCA_903632075.3 Acanthosepion pharaonis | reverse complement strand
GATCATCATCTATCTAAGAATTTATGCTAAATTCATCACTGCATTTCAGTCTGTGATTTTAGTTTGTATATATAAAATATTTTAAAAACTAATCTATTTATCTAAGCACGCATTACTATTTCAAAAATATCTTATATTATACGGATGAGCCATAAATAATATATTTAAATATATATATATATATATATATATATATATATATATATATATATATATATATTTGTGTAAATGTTGATTGATGGAAATAAAATTGTATCCAAATTATAAATATAATTATTTAAAATGATATTAGATGAAAATATATTTCTTCCTGGTTAAAATTTTTTCAAATATATATATATAATATAAAATTAATATAAATTAAAATATATATATTAATATAATATATATAAATATATAAATATAGATATTCATTATTTTGCATTACTTTTTCTTATGAAATTTTCGATTATTAGAAAAGAAAAATTTTTCTTGAAACAAAAATGATAAAAAATTTCTGATGAAATTTTCTAGCATTTGGTTTCGGTTATATATGCAATAACCGTCTTTTAGCAAATTTCATTTATTTTGAAACTCCTATAAAAGATTTTCATTAATTCCATTCTCAGTTGATGTTTAATTTTTAACCAGAAAAAAATGGTGCATAATATTATAATAATATAATAATATATATAGATTATATTAGAAGAAGATATATATATTTAAATAAAATAAATGCCTAAATTTCCAGGATTATTTTTTTTAAATGTATTTGATTTTTTTTGAAATATTTAACCTCCTGCAATTCCTTCATGTTTAAAATCCTAAATTTTTTATTCGAAAAATTTATCGTCTAAATTTTTTTTTTTTTTTTTTTTTTTTATTTTCTTTTAAATGTTTATTTAAAATAAAGAAAATTTGATAAAAAATAGAAAATTTTTTAAATGATTAACAAAAATAAATTATGGGCATTTAAGAAAAAGATCAAAAAATAAAAAGATTATATTTTTGAAAAGTATTCAAACAAGGAAACAATATAAGCTAATATTCTAGATCAGAATATTAAAAAAAAAAATGAAGATGAATAATGTCCTAAATTTAAATTCATGCATTCAAATATTTTGTTTATTTTTTTTCAAATTTTTCATTAATGTTAAGAATAAATAAAAAGCAAAAAAAGAAATAAAGGAAAATTATAATTTGGATTAAAACAATTAATATTTTAATGTTTAAATGAATTTAACATTTATAAAAAAACCTTAAATGTATTTCAAGAAAAATTTTGAAATATTCAAAATTTTATAAAGTATAAATATATAAATTATATATATATATATATATATATATATATATATAATATATTTATATATATAAATATATTAACAAATTAATTATGAAGGTGTGGAACATTAAAATTTAGATTAAATAAAGTTTGAACATTATTAAATAAAATTTTATTTTGTCATTTATTTAAATATAATTTTTAGTTTAGATAGAATCAATTTTACTTAAAAATAATTATATATTATATATTATATATATTATATGTTTTATAAATTATAAAACCAAATAATCTCAGAATTTTTACTGCCGAGTTCAATCATTATAAATATTGGATCAGATACAAAAAACCATTTTATGATTAATTTAATCCATTCTCATATATAAATATATTGTGTGTCAGTTTCTCGGACGTGATGGGGCATCATCCCAAACTGATGTTGATCGTCTGGATTTTATTTATCCATATAAATATTAGTTCAACAGAATTAACACACACAATATATATATGTCTATTCAAAGCTATATTTTATATATATATTTATATATATATATATATATATATATAACATATAAATCTTAATTTATTATAATAATTAAAGTAAAAAAGTTTAAAATGGATAATTGTGAGAGATACATTAAAGTGAATCCAAGATTTTTAATACGTAAAAAAAAGAAAACTTAAAATTAAAATCCAAATTTTTCCATAAATACAAAAATTTTTTTGAATATATAAAAACTTTTCCATCTGTATTTTTTTAAGTTTATTTGATTAGAAAATGCAAAATATATGAATAGTTTTCTTGATATCATCATAATAAAATTTTTTTTTAAATTTATTTAAATCAAAAATCCCTGTTCCCATTTATATATTTATATTAATGATAATGATTTTTTCTATCATTCTGAATTATATATAAATGACATTTGTAAAAGATCTTATATCTCTCAATACAAAAATGTTCTAACATTTTTAAAATTATATATATATATATATTTAAATATTTATAAAATCATGTTTTTAAATGATATTTATTCTATTTTTATAGATTGCCATTAATGTTTTTGTGCATTTATTAAAATTGTTTAATATATTTAATAAGAAATTAATGTCTCTAATTAATGCAAAATTTTTTGATATTCTTTTTTAAAGTGTTTTCATTTTTTTTTTAAGTTTTTTTTTTGACATAAACAATTCGTTTATGAATTCAAAGAAAAATAATCACATAGAATTTTTCAAAAAAATTAAAGACGATATTTTTTATTTTTCCTTCTGAAACATCCGTCTCTATGGACATCTAGAATTTCCTGTTCATCCAAAACTGATTGAAAAAACACAAACGTCATGTGGAATATATATATGTCCTTCATATATTTATATATACATATATATATAATCACTTTATAAATATATTTATATATTAAAAATGAATATAAAAAATTTCAAGTGAAATGTTGTTGTAAAATCATTATTGAAGAACATGTTTTTTTTTATTTTCATCAAGCAACTGAATTATAATTTTATTAAAATCAACTTAATAAATTGTATGAATTCATTTTTTGAAAGAATGATTTAACAGTTTGATTTTTTCAAATTTTTATCTTTCATTTTACAAACAAAATTTTAAATGTCATTTAATTTTATTTTTGTTAATGGATATATTTGAAATATTGTGCATTTTTTAATATATATTCAAATTTTATTTTTTAATATAATTATTAATATTAAATTGAGCATTAGATATAAATAGTTGATCTTGTACGGAATATGTTTTTGTTTTTTGATATTTGATCCTTGATTGGTTTTTTAATTCATCTTTTAATTTAATAAATTTATATTTTCGTTTAGAATTATACTAAATATCTTGTAAATGATTAAATTCAATTTATTGTTTTTAAAAAAAAAGTTATAAATTTTTTATTAAAAGATGGAAAATTATAACATTGTAGTATTTTGTAAAATTACCATTTTTTTCAAAATATTTTTTTATTTCTTTTTTTGGCATTGTTTTTAGACTATAATTTATATATCCATATATCCGCTCCCTGTTTATATTCTATCATTTATTTTTTTCCTTTAAAATGATCCAATGCCATTAATTATTTAATTCTAATTTTTCACATAATTCCAAAAGAATCCCTTTGATGTCGATTTTATATATATATATATATATATTTTATCGTTCATATATATATAAATTCTGAATTCAAAGATATATATTTTTATATTAATAAATTGTTAAACTTTCATATTTTTCAAAATCATTGATGAATGCATAAATACTTCATATTAAACGCTACTTTTGTGCAAATATTATTTTTATATTTTTAATATTTGAATATTTAAAATAATATTTATATATTATATATATATATATATATATATATATATATATATATATATATATATATATATATATATATATATATATATATATATATATATATAAAAGAAATATATTGTATGGTTCCAACGAGATAAAAGTATGTATATTAAAAAAGAAGAGGGGTGCCGCAAACGTTTTTGTTTGTAATGTGGATTTATTGAGAAAAAAATATTATACTTTGTTTTACATAATTTTACACGACACGTGTTTCTGGTCTGGTCTCGCAACCGTCTTCAGGTGAAAGTGGAGATTTTTACATATTATTAAAAAATAATTAATTTTTTCTTCATGTTCAATGTGGAATATTCTCGATATGAGACATTCTGTTTGTGTGTTGGCAATCCGAATTTTCTTTCTAGAATTGTCAATGAAGAGTTCTGCGTGAAGGGTCATAAAACAATTAAGGTTTGTCCAGCGAGTAGTTATCGGCATTTAATCTTTTAATGTTTTAGTGACCTCTATGTGCTCTTGGATCTGTTTCTATTTTGGTGTGTTCCTGTCAGCATGCGTGTATATATGCGTATATTTCCCCTCCATATTTCCTTACTACGAGGAATTCGTAAACTTATTTGTACTTATACACGCATACACACACATACGCACATACACACTATCCCACCACAAGTAATCAGTACACACACACATATACACACATATTTCCCAAGCTACATGGAACCAGTACACACACACACACACACACACATACACACACACACACACACACACACACGCACTTCTTAAGTTGTCAACATCCGCATATACATACATAAATGTATGTATGTGTACATACACATATATATATATCCTCCTGTGTCTCCTGTATATGAGTGTGCGTCCATGTATGTGAGCGATTTGATCATGTATTTGGTCACCCTGTGTGCATGTTGTGTGTTTTTTTTTTGTGGGGGTTACGATCTATTCAGTTCGGGTTTGAATTTGTCTATAAAGTTTTTTTCCTGTATTTGTAGATACGAGTAATTGTCTGTTTGATATATCGGCATGATATTAAACTTACCCTGGTTACATTTGAAAATGTGTTGTGATACAAAAAGTTTTCTGTTGTCTGTCAATTTTATATTGCTTTTGTGTAGGGAGACCCTGTTGTTCAGTTGTTGGCTGATGCCTATATATGACTTCTTACATTTTGTGCATTTAAGTACATAAATTACATTTTTGGAGTTGCAGTTTAAGTTTTTATTTATTGTGAATGTTTTTTTTTTTGGTTTTCAAAAGTGTAGGAGTTTCCTTCTATAATGATGTCACAAACCCCACATCTTTTTTTTGTTGCATTTTGTGACTCCCCTGTATTTTGTGTTGGCTAAATTTAGATGAGGTTAATATGTGTTTTAGGTT